>JAECXX010000128.1:0-16833 GCA_018153305.1 Drosophila kurseongensis | reverse complement strand
CCTCGGTGATTCGTTTACAAAATTTCCAACAAAGTGTCATTTACAGAAAAAAATGGGATTTTAAACAAATTTTTTTGAAAAAAATGACGACCCCCACCCACTTATGACAACTCACAATCCGAAATCACCTCAATTGTCGGTATTTTAATCAAAACCCTGGGAAATAGTGGTCAGAATGTTGGAATGGCATACCTCGTTCTTGAATTCGTTACAAAATTTCCAACAAAATGTCATTTACAGAAAAAAATGGGATTTTGACCATTTTTTTTTAAGAAAATGACTTTCCCACCGCTTATGACATCATAAAAAATCCGAAGAAAATCACCTCGATTTTCAGTATTTTTAATCAAAACCCTGAAAAATAGTGGTCGGATGTTGAAATGACATTTCCTCGTTGAATTCGTTACAAAATTTCCAACAAAATGTCATTTACAGAAAAAATGGGATTTGAACAAATTTTTGAAAAAAAAAATACGACCCCCACCCTTATGACAACGCCTGCAATCCGAAAGAAATCACCTCAATTTGTCGGTATTTAATCAAACTCTGGGAAATAGTGGTCGAAAGTTGGAATGGCATGTGCCTCGTTGAATTCGTTACAACATTTCCAACAAAGTGTCATTTACAGAAAAAAAGGGAAGTACATTTGAACTAATTTTGAGACAAATTGACGACCCCCACCCCTACTGCCAATGCATCTTAAAAGGAAATCCGAAGAAAATCACCTCGATTTTCAGTCTTTTTAATCAAAACCCTGGGAAATAGTGGTCGGATGTTGAAATGGCATTTCTCTACGTTGAATTCGTTACAAAATTTCCAACAAAATGTCATTTACAGAAAAAATGGGACTTTGAACAAGTACAGAAGAAAAAAAAATGACGACCCCCACCCATATGACAACGCCAAAATCCGAAGAAAATCACCTCAATTGTCGGTATTTTTAATCAAAACCCTGGGAAATAGTGGTCGAATGTTGGAATGGCATACCACCTCGTTAATTCGTTACAAAATTTCCAACAAAGTGTCATTTGGAAAAAAATGGGATTTTTTAACAAATTTTTTTGAAAAAAAATGACGACCCCCACCCTTGAAACAACGCCTGCTCGAAGAAAATCACCTCCAATTGTCGGTATTTTTAATCAAAACCCTGGGAAATAGTGGTCGAATGTTGGAATGGCATACCTCGTTGAATTCGTTACAAAATTTTCAACAAAATGTCATTTAATGAAAAGATAATGGGATTTTGAACAAATATTTGAAAAAAAAATGACGACCCCCACCCTTATGACAACGCCACAATCCGAAGAAAATCACCTCGGTTGTCCCGGTATTTTAATCCAAACAATGGGAAGTAGTGGTCGAATGTTGGAATGGCATGTACCTCGTTGGATCTGTTTCAAAATTTCCAACAAAGTGTCATTTACAGAAAAAAAAATGGGATTTAGAACAAATTTTTTTGAAAAAAAAAATGACGACCCCCACCCCCATGAGCAACATTACAATCCGAAGAAAAATCACCTCAATTGTCGGTTTTTTAATCAAAACTCTGGGAAATAGTGGTCGAATGTTGGATAATGCATACCTCGTTGAATTCGTTACAACATTTCCAACAAAATGTCATTACAGAAAAATTGCACTGTTGAACTAATTTTGCTGAAAAAAGTGACGACCCCCACCCCTTATGACATCATAAAATCCGAAGAAAATCACCTCGATTTTCGAGTATTTTAATCAAGAACCTAAGAAATAGTGGTCGGATGTTGAAATGGCATTCCTCGTTTAATTCGTTACAAAAAATTTCGAATATTGTGTCATTTGCAGAAAATATATAATTTGAACAAATTTTGTTGAAAAATTTGATGACTTTTACCCATATGACAAAACCAGAAATCCGAAAAAAAATCACACACTCAATTGTTGTTATTTTAATCAAACCCTGGGAAATAGTTGTCGAATGTTGGAATGGCATACCTCGTTGGAATTCGTTACAAAATTTCACCAACACAGTGTCATTTACAGAAAAAATTTGGGACTTAAACAAATTTTTTTGAAAAAAAATGACGACCCCCACCCTTATGACAACGCCACAATCCGAAGAAAATCACCTCAATTGTCGGTATTTTAATCAGGGCCCTGGGAAATAGTGGTCGAATGTTGGAATGGCATACCTCGTTGAATTCGTTACAAAATTTTCAGCAAAATGTCATTTACAAGAAAAGATAATGAGTTTGAACAAATATTTGAAAAAAAAAAAAAATGACGACCCCCACCTATATGACAACGCCACAATCCGAAGAAAATCACCTCAATTGTCGGTATTTTAATCAAAACAATGGGAAGTAGTGGTCGAATGTTGGAATGGCATACCTCGTTCAATTCGTTTCAAATTTCCAACAAAAGTGTCATTTACAGAAAAAAATTGCATTTGAACTAATTTTTGTGAAAAAAGTGACGACCCCCACCCTTATATGACATCGCCAAAATCCGAAAGAAAATCACCTCGATTTTCAGTATTTTTAATCAAAACCCTGGGAAATAGTGGTCGGATGTTGAAATGGCATTCCTCGTTGAATTCGTTACAAAATTTCCCCCAGAAAGTGTCATTTGCAGAAAAATATATAATTTAGTTAGAAATTTTTTGGAAAAAAAATAGTGACCCCGGCCCTTATATTAAAACCAGAAATCCGAAAAAAAAAATCACCTCCAATTGTTGTTATTTGTTTCAAATTCCTAGGAAATAGTGGTCGAATGTTGGAATGGCATACCTCGTTGAATTCGTTACAAAATTTCCAACACAGTGTCATTTACAGAAAAAGTTTGGGATTTTAAACAAATTTTTTGAAAAAAAAAGCCGACCCCCACCCTTATGACAACGCCACAATCCGAAGAAAATCACCTCAATTAGTCGGGATTTTAATCAAAATCCTGGGAAATAGTGGTCGAATGTTGGAATGGCATACCTCGTTGAATTCGTTACAAAAATTTTCAACAAAATGTCATTAACAGAAAAATTGGGATTTGAACAAATTTTTTTGAAAAAAATGACGACCCCCACCCTATATGACATCGCCAAAATCTCTTTTAAATCACCTCGATTTTCAGTATTTTAATCAAAACCCTGAAAAATAGTGTTCGGATGTTGAAATGGCATTCCTCGTTTAATTCGTTACAAAACTTTCCAACAAAATGTCATTTACAGAAAAAAAATGGGATTTTGAACAAATTTTTGAAAAAAAAATGACTGACCCTCACCCTTATGACAACGCCAAAATCCCAAGAAAAATCACCTCAATTGTCGGTATTTTTAATCAAAAGCCCTGGGAAATAGTGGTCGAATGTTGAAATGGCATTCCTCGTTGAATTCGTTACAAAATTTCCAACAAAATGTCATTTACAGAAAAAAAAAAAATGGGATTTGAACAAATTTTTGAAAAAAAAATGACGACCCCCACCCTTATGACAACGCCGTAATCGGAAGAAAATCACCTCAATTGTCGGTATTTTTAATCAAAAACCCTGGGAAATAGTGGTCGAATGTTGGAATGGCATACCTCGTTGAATTCGTTACAAAATTTCCAACAAAGTGTCATTTACAGAAAAAAATGGGATTTGAAACAAATTTTGGAAAAAAAAAAATGACGACCCCCACCCTTATGACAACGCCATAAATCCGAAGAAAATCACCTCAATTGTCGGTATTTTAATCAAAACCCTGGGAAATAGTGGTCGAATGTTGGAATGGCATACCTCGTTGAATTCGTTACAACATTTCCAACAAAGTGTCATTTACAGAAAAAAATGGCATTTGAACAAATTTTTTTGAAAAAAATGACGACCCCCACCCTTATGACATCGCCAAAATCCGAAGAAAAATCACCTCGATTTTCAGTATTTTAATCAAAACCCTGGGAAATAGTGGTCGGATGTTGAAATGGCATTCCTCGTTGAATTCGTTACAAAATTTCCAACAAAATGTCATTTACAGAAAAAAATGGGATTTGAACAAATTTTTTGAAAAAATGACGACCCCCACCCTTATGACAACGCCAAAATCCGAAGAAAATCACCTCAATTGTCGGTATTTTAATCAAAACCCTGGGAAATAGTGGTCGAATGTTGGAATGGCATACCTCGTTGAATTCGTTACAAAATTTCCAACAAAGTGTCATTTACAGAAAAAAATGGGATTTTGAACAAATTTTTAAAAAAAAATGACGACCCCCACCCTTATGACAACGCCACAATCCGAAGAAAATCACCTCAATTGTCGGTATTTTAATCAAAACCCTGGGAAATAGTGGTCGAATGTTGGAATGGCATACCTCGTTGAATTCGTTACAAAATTTCCAACAAAGTGTCATTTACAGAAAAAAATTGGGATTTTAACAAATTTTTGAAAAAAAAAATGACGACCCCCACCCTTATGACAACGCCAAAATCCGAAGAAAATCACCTCGATTGTCGGTATTTTAATCAAAACCCTGGGAAATAGTGGTCGAATGTTGAAATGGCATACCTCGTTGAATTCGTTACAAAATTTCCAACAAAAGTGTCATTTACAGAAAAAAATGGGATTTGAACAAATTTTTTTGAAAAAAAAATGACGACCCCCACCCTTATGACAACGCCAAAATCCGAAGAAAATCACCTCAATTGTCGGTATTTTAATCAAAACCCTGGGAAATAGTGGTCGAATGTTGGAATGGCATACCTCGTTGAATTCGTTACAAAATTTCCAACAAAGTGTCATTTACAGAAAAAAATGGGATTTGAAACAAATTTTTTGAAAAAAAAATGACGACCCCCACCCTTATGACAACGCCACAATCCGAAGAAAATCACCTCAATTGTCGGTATTTTAATCAAAACCCTGGGAAATAGTGGTCGAATGTTGGAATGGCATACCTCGTTGAATTCGTTACAAAATTTCCAACAAAAGTGTCATTTACAGAAAAAAATGGGATTTGAACAAATTTTGAAAAAAAATGACGACCCCCCACCCCTTATGACAACGCCAAAATCCGAAGAAAATCACCTCAATTGTCGGTATTTTAATCAAAACCCTGGGAAATAGTGGTCGAATGTTGGAATGGCATACCTCGTTGAATTCGTTACAAAATTTCCAACAAAGTGTCATTTACAGAAAAAAATGGGATTTTGAAACAAATTTTGAAAAAAATGACGACCCCCACCCTTATGACAACGCCAAAATCCGAAGAAAATCACCTCAATTGTCGGTATTTTAATCAAAACCCTGGGAAATAGTGGTCGAATGTTGAAATGGCATACCTCGTTGAATTCGTTACAAAATTTCCAACAAAGTGTCATTTACAGAAAAAAATGGGATTTGAACAAATTTTTTTGAAAAAAAAATGACGACCCCCACCCTTATGACAACGCCAAAATCCGAAGAAAATCACCTCAATTGTCGGTATTTTAATCAAAACCCTGGGAAATAGTGGTCGAATGTTGGAAATGGCATACCTCGTTGAATTCGTTACAAAATTTCCAACAAAGTGTCATTTACAGAAAAAAAATGGGATTTGAAACAAATTTTTTAAAAAAAAAAATGACGACCCCCCACCCTTATGACAACGCCACAATCCGAAGAAAATCACCTCAATTGTCGGTATTTTAATCAAAACCCTGGGAAATAGTGGTCGAATGTTGGAATGGCATACCTCGTTGAATTCGTTACAAAATTTCCAACAAAGTGTCATTTACAGAAAAAAATTGGGATTTAAACAAATTTTTAAAAAAAAAATGACGACCCCCACCCTTATGACAACGCCAAAATCCGAAGAAAAATCACCTCAATTGTCAGTATTTTAATCAAAACCCTGGGAAATAGTGGTCGAATGTTGAAATGGCATACCTCGTTGAATTCGTTACAAAATTTCCAACAAAGTGTCATTTACAGAAAAAAATGGGATTTTAACAAATTTTGGAAAAAAATGACGACCCCCACCCTTATGACAACGCCAAAATCCGAAGAAAATCACCTCAATTGTCGGTATTTTAATCAAAACCCTGGGAAATAGTGGTCGAATGTTGGAATGGCATACCTCGTTGAATTCGTTACAAAATTTCCAACAAAGTGTCATTTACAGAAAAAAAATGGGATTTGAACAAATTTTTAGAAAAAAAATGACGACCCCCACCCTTATGACAACGCCAAAATCCGAAGAAAATCACCTCAATTGTCGGTATTTTTAATCAAAACCCTGGGAAATAGTGGTCGAATGTTGGAATGGCATACCTCGTTGAATTCGTTACAAAATTTCCAACAAAGTGTCATTTACAGAAAAAAATGGGATTTGAACAAATTTTTGAAAAAAAATGACGACCCCCACCCTTATGACAACGCCACAATCCGAAGAAAATCACCTCAATTGTCGGTATTTTAATCAAAACCCTGGGAAATAGTGGTCGAATGTTGGAATGGCATACCTCGTTGAATTCGTTACAAAATTTCCAACAAAGTGTCATTTACAGAAAAAAATGGGATTTGAACAAATTTTTGAAAAAAATGACGACCCCCACCCTTATGACAACGCCAAAATCCGAAGAAAATCACCTCGATTGTCGGTATTTTAATCAAAACCCTGGGAAATAGTGGTCGAATGTTGAAATGGCATACCTCGTTGAATTCGTTACAAAATTTCCAACAAAAGTGTCATTTACAGAAAAAAAATGGGATTTGAACAAATTTTTGAAAAAAAATGACGACCCCCACCCTTATGACAACGCCAAAATCCGAAGAAAATCACCTCAATTGTCGGTATTTTAATCAAAACCCTGGGAAATAGTGGTCGAATGTTGGAATGGCATACCTCGTTGAATTCGTTACAAAATTTCCAACAAAGTGTCATTTACAGAAAAAAAATGGGATTTGAACAAATTTTTGAAAAAAAATGACGACCCCCACCCTTATGACAACGCCAAAATCCGAAGAAAATCACCTCAATTGTCGGTATTTTAATCAAAACCCTGGGAAATAGTGGTCGAATGTTGGAATGGCATACCTCGTTGAATTCGTTACAAAATTTCCAACAAATGTCATTTACAGAAAAAATGGGATTTGAACAAATTTTTGAAAAAAAATGACGACCCCCACCCTTATGACAACGCCAAAATCCGAAGAAAATCACCTCAATTGTCGGTATTTTAATCAAAACCCTGGGAAATAGTGGTCGAATGTTGGAATGGCATACCTCGTTGAATTCGTTACAAAATTTCCAACAAAAGTGTCATTTACAGAAAAAAAATGGGATTTGAACAAATTTTTTGAAAAAAAAATGACGACCCCCACCCTTATGACAACGCCAAAATCCGAAGAAAATCACCTCAATTGTCGGTATTTTAATCAAAACCCTGGGAAATAGTGGTCGAATGTTGGAATGGCATACCTCGTTGAATTCGTTACAAAATTTCCAACAAAGTGTCATTTACAGAAAAAAATGGGATTTTAAACAAATTTTTGAAAAAAGACGACCCCCACCCTTATGACAACGCCACAATCCGAAGAAAATCACCTCAATTGTCAGTATTTTAATCAAAACCCTAAATAGTGGTAAAATTTTAAAAAAATGGGATTATAACAAATTTTTTTGAAAAAAAAATGACGACCCCCACCCTTATGACAACGCCACAATCCGAAGAAAATCACCTCAATTGTCGGTATTTTAATCAAAACCCTGGGAAATAGTGGTCGAATGTTGGAATGGCATACACCCCCGCCAACCTCGTTGAATTCGTTACAAAATTTCCAACAAAGTGTCATTTACAGAAAAAAATGGGATTTGAACAAATTTTTGAAAAAAAAAAATGACGACCCCCACCCTTATGACAACGCCACAATCCGAAGAAAATCACCTCAATTGTCGGTATTTTAATCAAAACCCTGGGAAATAGTGGTCGAATGTTGGAATGGCATACCTCGTTGAATTCGTTACAAAATTTCCAACAAAGTGTCATTTACAGAAAAAAAATGGGATTTGAACAAATTTTTTGAAAAAAAAAATGACGACCCCACCCTTATGACAACGCCACAATCCGAAGAAAATCACCTCAATTGTCGGTATTTTAATCAAAACCCTGGGAAATAGTGGTCGAATGTTGGAATGGCATACCTCGTTGAATTCGTTACAAATTTCCAACAAAGTGTCATTTACAGAAAAAAATGGGATTTGAACAAATTTTTGAAAAAAAATGACGACCCCCACCCTTATGACAACGCCAAAATCCGAAGAAAATCACCTCGATTTTCAGTATTTTAATCAAAACCCTGGGAAATAGTGGTCGGATGTTGGAATGGCATACCTCGTTGAATTCGTTACAAAATTTCCAACAAAGTGTCATTTACAGAAAAAAAATGGGATTTGAACAAATTTTGGAAAAAAATGACGACCCCCACCCTTATGACAACGCCAAAATCCGAAGAAAATCACCTCAATTGTCGGTATTTTAATCAAAACCCTGGGAAATAGTGGTCGAATGTTGGAATGGCATACCTCGTTGAATTCGTTACAAAATTTCCAACAAAGTGTCATTTACAGAAAAAAAATGGGATTTAAACAAATTTTTGAAAAAAAAATGACGACCCCCACCCTTATGACAACGCCAAAATCCGAAGAAAATCACCTCAATTGTCGGTATTTTAATCAAAACCCTGGGAAATAGTGGTCGAATGTTGGAATGGCATACCTCGTTGAATTCGTTACAAAATTTCCAACAAAGTGTCATTTACAGAAAAAAAATGGGATTTAAACAAATTTTTGAAAAAAAAATGACGACCCCCACCCTTATGACAACGCCAAAATCCGAAGAAAATCACCTCAATTGTCGGTATTTTAATCAAAACCCTGGGAAATAGTGGTCGAATGTTGGAATGGCATACCTCGTTGAATTCGTTACAAAATTTCCAACAAAATGTCATTTACAGAAAAAAAATGGGATTTGAACAAATTTTTGAAAAAAAATGACGACCCCCACCCTTATGACATCGCCAAAATCCGAAGAAAATCACCTCGATTGTCAGTATTTTAATCAAAACCCTGGGAAATAGTGGTCGGATGTTGAAATGGCATACCTCGTTGAATTCGTTACAAAATTTCCAACAAAATGTCATTTACAGAAAAAAATGGGATTTGAACAAATTTTTGAAAAATGACGACCCCCACCCTATATGACAACGCCAAAATCCGAAGAAAATCACCTCAATTGTCGGTATTTTAATCAAAACCCTGGGAAATAGTGGTCGAATGTTGGAATGGCATACCTCGTTGAATTCGTTACAAAATTTCCAACAAAAGTGTCATTTACAGAAAAAAATGGGATTTGAACAAATTTTTGAAAAAAAATGACGACCCCCACCCTAATAACACCCAAAATCCGAAGAAAATCACCTCAATTGTCGGTATTTTAATCAAAACCCTGGGAAATAGTGGTCGAATGTTGGAATGGCATACCTCGTTGAATTCGTTACAAAATTTCCAACAAAGTGTCATTTACAGAAAAAAATGGGATTTTAACAAATTTTTGAAAAAAATGACGACCCCCACCCTTATGACAACGCCACAAATCCGAAGAAAATCACCTCAATTGTCGGTATTTTAATCAAAACCCTGGGAAATAGTGGTCGGATGTTGGAATGGCATACTTCGTTGAATTCGTTATTTTTTTTTAATTTTTTTTTAAAAAAAAAAAATTGTTTGAACAAATTTTTGAAAAAAAAATGACGACCCCCACCCTTATGACAACGCCAAAATCCGAAGAAAATCACCTCAATTGTCGGTATTTTAATCAAAACCCTGGGAAATAGTGGTCGAATGTTGGAATGGCATACCTCGTTGAATTCGTTACAAAATTTCCAACAAAGTGTCATTTACAGAAAAAAAGGGAATTGAACAAATATTTTGAAAAAAAAATGACGACCCCCACCCTTATGACAACGCCAAAATCCGAAGAAAATCACCTCAATTGTCGGTATTTTAATCAAAACCCTGGGAAATAGTGGTCGAATGTTGGAATGGCATACCTCGTTGAATTCGTTACAAAATTTCCAACAAAATGTCATTTACAGAAAAAAAATGGGATTTGAACAAATTTTTGAAAAAAAAATGACGACCCCA
Source organism: Drosophila kurseongensis (assembly GCA_018153305.1). Classification (NCBI taxonomy): domain Eukaryota; kingdom Metazoa; phylum Arthropoda; class Insecta; order Diptera; family Drosophilidae; genus Drosophila; species Drosophila kurseongensis. The sequence continues at coordinate 6,700 of JAECXX010000128.1, read as the reverse complement.
CCCTTATGACAACGCCAAAATCCGAAGAAAATCACCTCGATTGTCGGTATTTTAATCAAAACCCTGGGAAATAGTGGTCGGAATGTTGGAATGGCATACCTCGTTGAATTCGTTACAAAATTTCCAACAAAATGTCATTTACAGAAAAAAAATGGGATTTGAACAAATTTTTGAAAAAAAAGATGGACCCCACCCTTATGACAACGCCAAAATCCGAAGAAAATCACCTCAATTGTCGGTATTTTAATCAAAACCCTGGGAAATAGTGGTCGAATGTTGAAGAATGGCATACCTCGTTGAATTCGTTACAAAATTTCCAACAAAGTGTCATTTACAGAAAAAAATGGGATTTTAACAAATTTTTGAAAAAAAATGACCCCCACCCTTATGACAACGCCAAAATCCGAAGAAAATCACCTCAATTGTCGGTATTTTAATCAAAACCCTGGGAAATAGTGGTCGAATGTTGGAATGGCATACCTCGTTGAATTCGTTAACAAAATTTCCAACAAAATGTCATTTACAGAAAAAAATGGGATTTGAACAAATTTTTGAAAAAAAAATGACGACCCCCACCCTTATGACAACGCCAAAATCCGAAGAAAATCACCTCAATTGTCGGTATTTTAATCAAAACCCTGGGAAATAGTGGTCGAATGTTGGAATGGCATACCTCGTTGAATTCGTTACAAAATTTCCAACAAAGTGTCATTTACAGAAAAAAATGGGATTTTGAACAAATTTTTGAAAAAAAATGACGACCCCCACCCTTATGACAACGCCAAAATCCGAAGAAAATCACCTCAATTGTCGGTATTTTAATCAAAACCCTGGGAAATAGTGGTCGAATGTTGGAATGGCATACCTCGTTGAATTCGTTACAAAATTTCCAACAAAGTGTCATTTACAGAAAAAAAATGGGATTTGAACAAATTTTTGAAAAAAAATGACGACCCCCACCCTTATGACAACGCCAAAATCCGAAGAAAATCACCTCAATTGTCGGTATTTTAATCAAAACCCTGGGAAATAGTGGTCGAATGTTGGAATGGCATACCTCGTTGAATTCGTTACAAAATTTCCAACAAAGTGTCATTTACAGAAAAAAATGGGATTTGAACAAATTTTTGAAAAAAAAAATGACGACCCCCACCCTTATGACAACGCCAAAATCCGAAGAAAATCACCTCAATTGTCGGTATTTTAATCAAAACCCTGGGAAATAGTGGTCGAATGTTGGAATGGCATACCTCGTTGAATTCGTTACAAAATTTCCAACAAAAGTGTCATTTACAGAAAAAAATGGGATTTTAACAAATTTTTGAAAAAAAATGACGACCCCCACCCTTATGACAACGCCAAAATCCGAAGAAAATCACCTCAATTGTCGGTATTTTAATCAAAACCCTGGGAAATAGTGGTCGAATGTTGGAATGGCATACCTCGTTGAATTCGTTACAAAATTTCCAACAAAGTGTCATTTACAGAAAAAAATGGGATTTGAACAAATTTTTGAAAAAAAAATGACGACCCCACCCTTATGACAACGCCAAAATCCGAAGAAAATCACCTCAATTGTCGGTATTTTAATCAAAACCCTGGGAAATAGTGGTCGAATGTTGGAATGGCATACCTCGTTGAATTCGTTACAAAATTTCCAACAAAGTGTCATTTACAGAAAAAAATGGGATTTAAACAAATTTTTGAAAAAAAAATGACGACCCCCACCCTTATGACAACGCCACAATCCGAAGAAAATCACCTCAATTGTCGGTATTTTAATCAAAACCCTGGGAAATAGTGGTCGAATGTTGGAATGGCATACCTCGTTGAATTCGTTACAAAATTTCCAACAAAATGTCATTTACAGAAAAAAAATGGGATTTGAACAAATTTTTGAAAAAAAAATGACGACCCCCACCCTTATGACAACGCCAAAATCCGAAGAAAATCACCTCAATTGTCGGTATTTTAATCAAAACCCTGGGAAATAGTGGTCGAATGTTGGAATGGCATACCTCGTTGAATTCGTTACAAAATTTCCAACAAAGTGTCATTTACAGAAAAAAATGGGATTTGAACAAATTTTTGGAAAAAAAAATGACGACCCCACCCTTATGACAACGCCACAATCCGAAGAAAATCACCTCAATTGTCGGTATTTTAATCAAAACCCTGGGAAATAGTGGTCGAATGTTGGAATGGCATACCTCGTTGAATTCGTTACAAAATTTCCAACAAAATGTCATTTACAGAAAAAAATGGGATTTGAACAAATTTTTGAAAAAAAATGACGACCCCCACCCTTATGACAACGCCAAAATCCGAAGAAAATCACCTCAATTGTCGGTATTTTAATCAAAACCCTGGGAAATAGTGGTCGAATGTTGGAATGGCATACCTCGTTGAATTCGTTACAAAATTTCCAACAAAGTGTCATTTACAGAAAAAAATGGGATTTGAACAAATTTTTGAAAAAAAAAATGACGACCCCCACCCTTATGACAACGCCAAAATCCGAAGAAAATCACCTCAATTGTCGGTATTTTAATCAAAACCCTGGGAAATAGTGGTCGAATGTTGGAATGGCATACCTCGTTGAATTCGTTACAAAATTTCCAACAAAGTGTCATTTACAGAAAAAAATGGGATTTGAACAAATTTTTGAAAAAAAATGACGACCCCCACCCTTATGACAACGCCAAAATCCGAAGAAAATCACCTCAATTGTCGGTATTTTAATCAAAACCCTGGGAAATAGTGGTCGAATGTTGGAATGGCATACCTCGTTGAATTCGTTACAAAATTTCCAACAAAGTGTCATTTACAGAAAAAAAATGGGATTTGAACAAATTTTTGAAAAAAAATGACGACCCCCACCCTTATGACAACGCCAAAATCCGAAGAAAATCACCTCAATTGTCGGTATTTTAATCAAAACCCTGGGAAATAGTGGTCGAATGTTGGAATGGCATACCTCGTTGAATTCGTTACAAAATTTCCAACAAAGTGTCATTTACAGAAAAAAAATGGGATTTGAACAAATTTTTGAAAAAAAATGACGACCCCCACCCTTATGACAACGCCAAAATCCGAAGAAAATCACCTCAATTGTCGGTATTTTAATCAAAACCCTGGGAAATAGTGGTCGAATGTTGGAATGGCATACCTCGTTGAATTCGTTACAAAATTTCCAACAAAGTGTCATTTACAGAAAAAAAATGGGATTTGAACAAATTTTTGAAAAAAAATGACGACCCCCACCCTTATGACAACGCCAAAATCCGAAGAAAATCACCTCAATTGTCGGTATTTTAATCAAAACCCTGGGAAATAGTGGTCGAATGTTGGAATGGCATACCTCGTTGAATTCGTTACAAAATTTCCAACAAAGTGTCATTTACAGAAAAAAATGGGATTTGAACAAATTTTTGAAAAAAAAAATGACGACCCCCACCCTTATGACAACGCCACAATCCGAAGAAAATCACCTCAATTGTCGGTATTTTAATCAAAACCCTGGGAAATAGTGGTCGAATGTTGGAATGGCATACCTCGTTGAATTCGTTACAAAATTTCCAACAAAGTGTCATTTACAGAAAAAAAATGGGATTTGAACAAATTTTTGAAAAAAAATGACGACCCCCACCCTTATGACAACGCCAAAATCCGAAGAAAATCACCTCAATTGTCGGTATTTTAATCAAAACCCTGGGAAATAGTGGTCGAATGTTGGAATGGCATACCTCGTTGAATTCGTTACAAAATTTCCAACAAAATGTCATTTACAGAAAAAAAATGGGATTTGAACAAATTTTTGAAAAAAAAATGACGACCCCCACCCTTATGACAACGCCAAAATCCGAAGAAAATCACCTCAATTGTCGGTATTTTAATCAAAACCCTGGGAAATAGTGGTCGAATGTTGGAATGGCATACCTCGTTGAATTCGTTACAAAATTTCCAACAAAGTGTCATTTACAGAAAAAAATGGGATTTGAACAAATTTTTGAAAAAAAAATGACGACCCCCACCCTTATGACAACGCCAAAATCCGAAGAAAATCACCTCAATTGTCGGTATTTTAATCAAAACCCTGGGAAATAGTGGTCGAATGTTGGAATGGGCATACCTCGTTGAATTCGTTACAAAATTTCCAACAAAGTGTCATTTACAGAAAAAAATGGGATTTGAACAAATTTTTGAAAAAAAATGACGACCCCCACCCTTATGACAACGCCAAAATCCGAAGAAAATCACCTCAATTGTCGGTATTTTAATCAAAACCCTGGGAAATAGTGGTCGAATGTTGGAATGGCATACCTCGTTGAATTCGTTACAAAATTTCCAACAAAGTGTCATTTACAGAAAAAAATGGGATTTGAACAAATTTTTGAAAAAAAAATGACGACCCCCACCCTTATGACAACGCCAAAATCCGAAGAAAATCACCTCAATTGTCGGTATTTTAATCAAAACCCTGGGAAATAGTGGTCGAATGTTGGAATGGCATACCTCGTTGAATTCGTTACAAAATTTCCAACAAAGTGTCATTTACAGAAAAAAAATGGGATTTTAACAAATTTTTGAAAAAAAAAATGACGACCCCCACCCTTATGACAACGCCAAAATCCGAAGAAAATCACCTCAATTGTCGGTATTTTAATCAAAACCCTGGGAAATAGTGGTCGAATGTTGGAATGGCATACCTCGTTGAATTCGTTACAAAATTTCCAACAAAGTGTCATTTACAGAAAAAAATGGGATTTGAACAAATTTTGGAAAAAAATGACGACCCCCACCCTTATGACAACGCCAAAATCCGAAGAAAATCACCTCAATTGTCGGTATTTTAATCAAAACCCTGGGAAATAGTGGTCGAATGTTGGAATGGCATACCTCGTTGAATTCGTTACAAAATTTCCAACAAAGTGTCATTTACAGAAAAAAAATGGGATTTGAACAAATTTTTGAAAAAAAATGACGACCCCACCCTTATGACAACGCCAAAATCCGAAGAAAATCACCTCAATTGTCGGTATTTTAATCAAAACCCTGGGAAATAGTGGTCGAATGTTGGAATGGCATACCTCGTTGAATTCGTTACAAAATTTCCAACAAAGTGTCATTTACAGAAAAAAATGGGATTTGAACAAATTTTTGAAAAAAAATGACGACCCCCACCCTTATGACAACGCCAAAAATCCAAATGAAAAAATCACCTCGTCGTATTTTTTAATCAAAACCCTGGGAAATAGTGGTCGAATGTTGGAATGGCATACCTCGTTGAATTCGTTACAAAATTTCCAACAAAGTGTCATTTACAGAAAAAAATGGGATTTAAACAAATTTTTGAAAAAAAAATGACGACCCCCACCCTTATGACAACGCCAAAATCCGAAGAAAATCACCTCAATTGTCGGTATTTTAATCAAAACCCTGGGAAATAGTGGTCGAATGTTGGAATGGCATACCTCGTTGAATTCGTTACAAAATTTCCAACAAAGTGTCATTTACAGAAAAAAAATGGGATTTAAACAAATTTTTGAAAAAAAAATGACGACCCCCACCCTTATGACAACGCCAAAATCCGAAGAAAATCACCTCAATTGTCGGTATTTTAATCAAAACCCTGGGAAATAGTGGTCGAATGTTGGAATGGCATACCTCGTTGAATTCGTTACAAAATTTCCAACAAAGTGTCATTTACAGAAAAAAATGGGATTTGAACAAATTTTTGAAAAAAAAATGACGACCCCCACCCTTATGACAACGCCAAAATCCGAAGAAAATCACCTCAATTGTCGGTATTTTAATCAAAACCCTGGGAAATAGTGGTCGAATGTTGGAATGGCATACCTCGTTGAATTCGTTACAAAATTTCCAACAAAGTGTCATTTACAGAAAAAAATGGGATTTGAACAAATTTTTGAAAAAAAATGACGACCCCCACCCTTATGACAACGCCAAAATCCGAAGAAAATCACCTCAATTGTCGGTATTTTAATCAAAACCCTGGGAAATAGTGGTCGAATGTTGGAATGGCATACCTCGTTGAATTCGTTACAAAATTTCCAACAAAAGTGTCATTTACAAAAAAAAATGGGATTTGAACAAATTTTTGAAAAAAAATGACGACCCCCACCCTTATGACAACGCCACAATCCGAAGAAAATCACCTCAATTGTCGGTATTTTAATCAAAACCCTGGGAAATAGTGGTCGAATGTTGGAATGGCATACCTCGTTGAATTCGTTACAAAATTTCCAACAAAGTGTCATTTACAGAAAAAAATGGGATTTGAACAAATTTTTGAAAAAAAAATGACGACCCCCACCCTTATGACAACGCCAAAATCCGAAGAAAATCACCTCAATTGTCGGTATTTTAATCAAAACCCTGGGAAATAGTGGTCGAATGTTGGAATGGCATACCTCGTTGAATTCGTTACAAAATTTCCAACAAAGTGTCATTTACAGAAAAAAATGGGATTTGAACAAATTTTTGAAAAAAAATGACGACCCCCACCCTTATGACAACGCCAAAATCCGAAGAAAATCACCTCAATTGTCGGTATTTTAATCAAAACCCTGGGAAATAGTGGTCGAATGTTGGAATGGCATACCTCGTTGAATTCGTTACAAAATTTCCAACAAGTAAAAAGGTGCTGTCGATTCCGTTTGTAGTCGTCTGTTTAACC